>JANBPO010002512.1:0-46178 GCA_024336825.1 Amorphophallus titanum
ACTTCAATGTCAATGACCCATCGTAGAAATGTCGCTCTCAAATTTTCTTTGCAGATTTGAACAAAGTCCCCATAGCTTGGCGGATGTCGACACCTTTCATGGAGATTCTCCCACCTTCTTATGTAGTCCATGATGGACTCATTATCCTTTTGTTTGGCTGCTTGTAATTCGGCCTTGGTGACTTCTTCTTCGGTCGTCTTCGTATTCATTGTTCGCTTCGCCCTTAGCTTGTCCGACTGCATGTGTAGTCTTATTGGCACCATCCTCGGAGATACTTTAGTTGTCCCCTGACATGCCCAGAGAACTGTGTATTGGCATGGTTGAGGGAGGATGCTCCCCGTAAGATCATGTACTATTTGGGGCATGGCTGGCCGTGCTAAAGTTTCAGGTAAGCTAGCACTACCTTGTGTCGCCTCATGTAGATGTCCTATTGATTGCGGCATAAGTGGACTTAGGTTCATTTTCATTTAGCTGCCTTTACAGCATTTCAATCTCCTGCTGCTTCTAGTATAGTAGTGCAACCATGGCCTGGTATTGGCAGGAGGGGCCGGGAGTGTTATCTTTTGCCTTCGATTTGACTGGGGTGAGTGGCATCCCGTCATTGTTGCTGGACACGTCCAGTTTCTTTGAGATGAACTCCCTAGGATTTATGCCTCCAAGCTGAGGAGGAACGTGATATTTTGTCCCCTTGTTGGCTGGCAGGTGTCGTGATATTCTCCCGGATCCAGCAACATGGTGGGAGGCAGAAGCTTTAGCCTGATTTGCTTCTTTTGGCACAAAGTAGATTTCTTCATCTTCCTCATCAGTAGTTTGAGCCACACTAGACGATGCTGATAGCATGTTGTAGGAGAGAGCAACATATTTTATTTTAGCCCTTGTATTCTTCTTTTCCTTCCCCTTTATGGCTGGCATCACCCCCCACAGTGGGTTACTCGGTGCATTGAACACCCTTGCCTTTACTTCAGTTCTTTTTATTAGCCGGTGGGACTCGTTGAGTCTTTGAGGGGCTTGCTACAAAAGCAGGCTTTTGAGCTGCTCATGCTCGTATAGCCTGTCTGTAACGGTTTGTAGTCGTTCCACAGCTGAGCTATTTCCCTCATGCACCCACACCAGGGCTTGTTTCTTTAGGTTGTCTACTTGCCTTTTGATAGCTTTTGGAGGATTTATTTGATGCCAGATAGGAGCTATAGGGGGCAGAGAGGGCCGGGCCATGGCTCCACAAATCTGGAAGGGATGCTAGTCTTATTCTTTTCCTTGTTGGCGATGCTTGCCAATTTTCTTATTTTTTTTCAGGCACTAGGACACAGTCTTCATTGGGGTGCCAGTTGCAAACCTCTGGCACTTCCTTGGGTAGTTGTTGATATATGGATATCATATTAATTGATGCCCCCGGAGTAGGCATTTCATGGGGGCGAGGGGGATTGACATTGTACTCCCCTATTTGTAGCTCCCCCTTTTTGATTAAGATTTGGACGATGTCCTTAAATATTTGGCAATCTTTAATAGGATGTCCAAGGATTTGATGATAAGGGCAGAAGTAAGGATCGTCTCTTCTCTTGACGTCATCAGGCCTCTTTGGCTTTGGAAGAGCGATCTTGTTATACTTCATAGCCCACTCAAATAATGCTCGAGTCCTATCCCTGGGGAAGGCATAGAGCTTCTTTGCTTTATTCTGCGGAGGATGACTCTCTCGACATTCAGCAGGCTCATTGAGAGAAGGATTGTGCATCCATTTATGCCTTTTTGCCTTGACACTAATAGTATGGACCACTTTCAGCATCGGTCGTTTAAAATCATAATAGTACCTTCCACTAAATGAGTTGCAGCTGCCTTAGAATGAGTCATATGCATAACCCTACCACGAGATTTCTTTCCGCCCATGGTAGATTGCTATGATGACACCTGTGCCGGTAAAAACTGTTGTAACTGCTACGGTGGTGGTGGTCAGAGCTGCTGTGGCTGTGAAAACTGAGCAAGTTGCTTAGGCCTCATCAGACACTCACGGGTCACATGTCTCACCTGATCACACCGATAACAAACCATTGGCATTGTACACTGTCTACACGGATGGCTCTCACCACATCTGGGACATGCTCAAGGTTGATTCCCTGTCGATCCCTGCTGTTGAGAAGGTGCAGGTTGCTGCACACTGCTAGCTGAAGATTGTCAATCTTGCCGCTTGTTTTGCTTCCTGAACATTCGCCTGAACTTTGGCCTCAAAGAAGGTGAATCACTGGCAGAGGGAGTAGAAGATGGCACCCCTGGCACACTTGACTAACCACTCAGCTACTGTTGCTGCCCACATTGCTGCATTGGCCCCGCTTGGGTCCACCATTGAGTTATTGCCATATCTAGCCCTAATGCTACCGCTGCCTGACATGCCCTGTTCAAATCTGCCACACTAGTCACAATAAGAGGTTGCCTCAATTCTGGCCTCAATCCACGCAAAAATTACTGAGTCTTCAGCCCTTCATCTGCCATGATATGTGGAGCATACCGACCCAATTCTACAAACTTAGCTTGGTACTGCAGGACTATCATATCATCTTGAGCCAATTCCATAAATTGATACAGCTTGTCCATTCTAAGATAAGTTGGACTGTAAGTACGCTCAAAAGAAGAGACGAACTATGGCCAGCTAATCAGTCGAAGAGGATGAGATTGATATGTTGTTTCCCATTCAGATGTCCACCAACCAAGCGCTACCCATTGCAACTGAAAAGTAGCCAACATTACCTTTTCATCCTCAACGCATTCCATGGAGCGGAAAACTTGCTCGGTAGCATCCAGCCATGCCCTTACCGCATCTGAATCAGGATGCCCTTGATACTGAGGTGGGTGGAATAGAAGAAACACTTTTAAAGCTCAGCCACGTCCACCTTGAGAAGACATGCCTTCACCAACATCAGGATCAACACGGCCTTGACCTCCAACATTTACCGGAGGGGGCGATGAACTGCTCTCTTCCCCTCGAACATCCATAGGCACTCTAGCTTGGAAACGCGTCCTTCACCTTGGCGACATTGGTTCTACATTATGAGAGAAAACATACAATCAAAATCATAAACAATCGCAGAAAATAACCTATACCAGTAAAAAGTGGTACACAGACTTGTTCTGGACTATTGTAATTCTAGGTCTTTATACACCACCACAAAGTCACGCTCTAATACCAACTGTAACGACCTAGTTTCCCGGATACCAGAGACCTGATACCCTAAGACTCAGGGACGCCACCCAGGAGCTGATGAGGCTCCGAAAGGGTTGGAAAAGAGGTTGTGGGTGCATAAAGATCTACAATCACATGTGTATTTTAAAGAAATAATTACATTAAGCAGAAGCAAAATTTACATTACCAGAGCTTTATAATTATGCAGCAGTCCAGAAATACAGAGTACAAGCCCAAATTACACAATAACCAAAAGAGTACAACTACACGGGGCATACCCTAGAGTGGACCACACTGGCACTATGGCTGACCACCAAAACCACGCGGGAAACCTGAAGACTGTTGCACCTCACCTGAAAGTCAAAGGGTGAGTCTCATTTCATTGACTCAGTAGGGGTCCCGTGGATCCCTGAAATGGTGGATGAAATTGAAAAGGAATGAAGCAGATAGGGGTTGGCCTGTCTAGAGCGAGGAAGGTGCCTATCAAAGGGGTACTGTTAGGGGGTTTGTCAAGATGAAACAAAGACAGAAGACCGAAATCTTCCTCAAGGGGGGAATTATCAGGAACCTCGTCCTGGGGTCGTCGGGATTTTCCCTTGGCTCTTGTCGAGTTCCTGGCTGTATCGGTCCTTGAACGAAGTGACCAAAGATCAGACCCCTAGCCTGAGTGGTCTTAACTGCTTCCTTATAGGGTGTTTGGTTACTCTTTTTTTCCTCTTTTTTCTCTCAAATTTAAAAATAAGAATGGGAAACTCACTTAGACATGTTTGGTAACTCTCTCCTAATTTTTAGGATGAAATTGTATCCTTTGAAAAGTTCTCTCAAAATAAAAACAAGGGTCGACCAAATTTTTTTTAAAGAGAATCTCGCGACCGAGACGCTCCCCTCCCCACTCCCTCCTCCCTTCTCCCTCCTCCTGTTCTCCCCACCCGCGAACGGTGATGACAACCGCGACTAGTGCAGTGCAGAGGAAGAGGGAGGTCGCCATGCCCGGAGGATGTCAATGGGATAGACATGCAAGGGACTCTGGCGGCTACTGGCAGTAGGAGACGATCGCAGCAGACACGGGGAAGAAGGTGCCGCGACAGCGGTGACAGTAGGGCTTGCGGCAATGAGTGAATGGTGGGGCCGCGAGCGGTGTAGTGGAGAGACAGGTAGCGACGGAGGAGGCTGATGGCGGGCTGCTGGGCCAGAGGGGCAGCGACTGGCAGTGGCTGGCGGTGCTGGCTTACCCCCAACGACGGTGATGGCCATAGTGTGCTAGTTCGCGGTGGCGACCAGGATGCACGTAGATGACAACCGGAGGGATGGCGAATGATCGTGGGGCCTACTATGGCGATGCTCGGCTGCGAGAGCCACAAGGGAGGCGACCGGTGGTGTCCGGCCGTGAGTGGTGAGGGCCGCAGGCGGTGAGAGGATGGGTGTCACTACTGGGCTGTGGCTGCCGTAGGTGGATGGCAGAGGGTGGCACCGCACCGGAACGGCACAGGCAGTGGCGCGCAGGAGGGGCAATAGGGTTGGCAACGGTGGGGCCGATGGTGGCTCGTCGGTGCGGGCAGGGTCAGGCTGGTGGAGTTGGCGGTGGCCCCTCCATCTCTCCCAGCGGCCCCTCCCACTCCCTCTCTCTCCCTGTGCGCTGTCAGACGTGAAGAAGGCCAGGGCGCTCGCGCTGCTACTGCTGCTGTTGTAGGTAGTATCGTCGACACTCCCCCCTCTCTATTTCTCTCTCTCCCAGTCTATGAGCTTTTCAAGGTCCTCCAGCCAGACGACATCATGGTAAACGTAGCGACAAACTTGCACCAGCCTGTGGAAGTGGTGCGAAGTCAGGCAGTGGGGGCAGAGGCTGGTGCAGCAATCCAAGCAATAGATGTTCTTCTCATTTTTCTTCGCCACCTCGTGCGTCAAATAGCTCACAAAGAACTTCTTCATGTTGAGCGCCTCTAGCCACGCTGGCTTCCAAATTGCCTACCCAACACAAGAAACACAGCAGAAACAAAGGAACAGGGAAAAGAAACCCATGAAAACCAATTGCTTGCTTCTCGCTTCATCTACCAACACAAGGAAGAAGTTATAAGGCGTGAGGACAAACACACCATGATCACGATAGCTCTGATGGAGGGGAATTGATTAGGGAAGAAGCTTTCGCAGTGTGGTCCGGGAAGGGGAATTGCCAATGTCGCCAATGCCCTCATACCAGCATGTTCCCTCCCGCCAACCACAACAAAAAAATCCATTTTTCCCAGAACCCCCACAATACCCAATCCACTCCACAAAACCATCCTCCACTGACCTTCACCGTTCCACAAAACACCTACTCTGCTCCACAATAGCATCCACCACCACCGTAATACCATAATGTCCCTCCCCCTAACGGCTGCAACAACAACAAGCGCCCAGCCCCGAAGAGAGCCTAGTACCCTCCATTACCGGAGACTCTTGCCGATATCTTTTTGGCTCTCATGTCAGTAAATGCCATACAACTTCCTCCGGAATGGCCCAACTGGAATACAGCCATTGATCAAATGAAATATTGCGTGTTCCATAGGCAGCCAGGGCACACCATTGAAGGATGTTTTCAGTCCCGAGACTTGGTATACGATCTTCATGAACGACACTGCATTGACTGGGCCAAAATGCAGAAGGCCATTATTGAGTTGAAAGAGAAAAGAAGGCAGCCGCCGAGGTAGCAAGTGCAGCAACAAGCACCACCGCCATAGCAGCCACCGCAGTAGCCGCTGCAACAGATTCAAGACTTGGGGATCCACCAGAACCCAATGCCAAACCATCCACTCGCTTCGTAACCTTAGTCGCCGGCACCGGCTCAAGTGAATGTAGTTTATCCTCTGGCCTCCAAAGTCGGATTGTCTTTTGATGATGACGGTACGACCCACCAAGTCTCATCCTTCCACTATAACTACCCCTCCACTTCCACCATCTTCACACCAGTACGCCAAACCCCTCCTCCATCCGCTACACTGTTCGTCCTCCCATTCGTCATCCCTTCCACGTCCATGCCAGCACCCTCACCCATGACTTTATCTCGCTCGTTGCTTGTCACCCCCACTGCTATCACCTCTACCCTTCCATCTAACCCTCCTCCCACACCAACACGCATCATCACCACCACACCTACCACCAGTCCCTCACCCGTTATCCTTCCGCCCTCATCCCCACTACTCCTTACACCCCCATCTACACCTATCGTCACCGCACCCACTTCTTCGCCCATTATCCTTCTGCCACAACCCGTTACCCCCGCTATCCCCTCTCCTAACCCCATTATTTCTCCCGCACCCTTCACCGCACCACTTATCCACCCCACTCACCCTGCTCTGCCGTCATCAGAGGCCGCACCGGCATAAAATCTGGCCCTACAGAGCGGGCGATTGTTCCAAAGAAATTATGCTTCTACTTCCAATCCTCAGTCTGCCCAGCCGGTCGCAGATCAACAAGAAGAAACTGAGCCCTTGCTGGGTACTCAATATGACTTGTTGCATCATTTAGATAGAGTTTCTGCCAAGATATTGGTGCTAAAGCTGATTAAAAGATCTACCCTTCACCAAGATGCATTAAGAAATTTTCTTCAAAAGGTGATGGTTAATGAAGACATGGCAGTTGATAGTCTTCCAACAACATTAGCAACAATCTCTAAAGGACCAGCAATCACCTTCTCTGAAATCGAGCTAGCACCACCAGAAGCTCGACAAATGCTGCTTTGCATCACTATCATCTTGAACAAAGTCAGTGTGGACGCGGCATTAGTTGACATAGGAGCATCTATCAATGTTTGCCCGCTTAGCACCATCAGGGCCTGTAATCTCTTAGAAGAACTTCTGCGGCCCACCCTGACAACTATTGCTGCATATGATAATTCAAGAAGAGCATGTCACAGGGTTATTACTATTCAAGGCGAACATGGGCCTCTCACTATGCCCATTGAATTTTATGTGCTGGATATCGACCCTATGTTCAAGGCAATCTTGGGTCATTCTGTGCAAATACTTGCTTACTTTCTTGGAAAAACTTGTGCAATTACTTGCTAGTAACTTAATGATACATCTTATTGATTCCTTGAATTCATGCGATATCCTTTTTATACAATTCTTGATATCTTGTTCATCCATCATGCATCATTTTACCTGCATTGAACATGTAATTTACTTAAAGACCGCTCGAACTTGAGATGTAATTGCTACTGAGCGATTCGCTCATCCAGTTTATTCTACCATTTTTCAGGTATTTGGATAGCGACCACCATCTAGATGGCAATGAAACTGAGTGAAGAGTGCTAGAATGCCAATCATCTACTATTAGCTAGCCACGTGTGTGATTATCTAGAATCCTTTACCTTTGTATTTTCCAGCTATGTCAGTTATGTCAGTCTAGTTGAAGGCTTGTAGCCTAGTAGTTGGATTTGAATAAGTATGTCATAGACTAGAATTATCATCAAATGCTATATTGGTAAAAATTATTATCTTGGACTATTAATATTATTGGATCTTAGTTATTATTTGGATATTTTGCACACTCTATCTTTTGTCAAATAAAATCTTACTGATCTGACGGATTGGTTCTATATAAAAGTTGTCGCGCCACCGAGTATCTTCCGCGCCCGGGGCATGACACCAGCAGAGGCCCTTCACATGAAGAAGGCAAGTGGCTCACGAGGCCGATCAGCGCTGGTGGGAGCCTTCTCGTGGGCACGGTCGACGTGGGAGGTCAGCGGGTGTGGGTGACTTCTTCAGGCGATGGCAGGCGATGTGGGCACGGACGCGCAGTCAACAAAAGAAGGCAGGCGGCCTTCTCATGCGACAGGTGAAGGCCTTCACACGCAGGCTTCTTCAGGCACGGTGGTGGCTTCAATGAACGCGAGCTACCAGGGCCAGCTGGCCGGTGATGCGGAGGTGGGCACGGTCGGCTTTCAATGCTAGCAACGCACACGGGAGAGAGAGAGTAGCTTCGGCCGATGCAGGCACCTTTTCACGCTGACGCACGCAAAGGCTGGCAAGTCAGCCATCACCAAGGAGAGAGAAAGAGAGAGAAAGAGAGAGAAAGGAAGAAAAATGAAGGAAAAAGAAAGAGAAAAATTCATAAAAAAATATGTAACACATGGTAGCCACCCTTTCCAAGTCAAATATGGCATCTCAAGATGTTCACATGGAGAGGAATAGTGTTTGTTTTAGGGCCTATAAAAGGAGAGCATGGCATGTGAAGGGCCTCTCTCCACTCTTACGTAGATAGCCCTCATTCTGTTTCCCTTTCATTTCTAGTGTTAGGAGTAGACTCTCCTCTCTCCCCCTCCCTCATACGTAGATTCAAGTTTCCATTGTTTTCCCCTCCACTCCTAGTTCCTTAGTGTAGGATTAGGCTTTCTCGTTTTATTTCATTCTGTTATTGTTTTAGCCTTGTTGTAAGTTATTTTGTTCTTGTTACAATTTGTATGCACTTGTGATTTGATTTAATTTAAGTTTAATTCCAGTGTTAGTTTTATTTAATTCTTCATTTTTTTGCATAATCTCTTCTCATCTCTCTAATGTTCATCTTCTCAATTTCTTCCAAAGATGGTCAAGAGAAGCGGTTTCGATCCGGCCGAGTGTACGTGGTTGTTTTCGATAACGCATAAATTAAAGACTCGAGGAGACGACACCGTTACCCTCACACCATGACAACAAAACTCCTATCTCACTTCGTCTATTTTAGTTAGCATTTAATTTTGTTGGATGAGATAGATTTATTTCATGTTCTTTTAAATTTGAAAAACTAAAAAGAAAACATTCATCTGTTCATTAATAAGGAAGTAGGGTCCAAGTTAAGGGAATGCCGACAGATCTTGCCGATGATGACTAGGGTCAGAACTGGCTTGTTCATCGACATTGGTGAAGTGCCGAAGCAAAAATATGTTTGTTCATTAACGAGGATGAAAGGTGAAGGTTAATGGAATGCTGACTGATCTTGCCGATGATGACAAGGGTCAGAACTGGCTAGTTCATCAACATTGGTTAAGTGCCAAAGCAAAAATATGCTTGTTCATTAACAAGGATGAAAGGTCCAGGTTAAGGGAATACTGACCGATCTTGCTAATGATGACAAGGGTCAGAACTGGCTTGTTCATCGACATTGGTTAAGTGCCAAAGTAAAAATATATTTGTTCATTAATGAGGATGAAAGGTCCAGGTTAAGGGAATGCTGATCGATCTTATAGATGATGACAAGGGTCAGAATTGGTTTGTTCATCGACATTGGTTAAGTGCCGAAGCAAGAATATGTTGTATTCTTGATCAGAATAGGCAGAAGGTCTATTTCGGTCAGGCTTTGTCTATTGGTGGTTTATTCTCCTGTGGGACTAGTCGTAAATATCCTAATCGTGGTTTCATAATGTGGGAATTGGAGAGAAACTTTTAGACTATCACATTACTGGCTTAAGTGTCCTTTCGGGTTTTCACCAAAGTCAACCCCCTCTTGCTTTTGCCCATGCGCCCTTTTGGGTTTTCATGTGGAGGGGTACCCGATTTTACTTGTAACACCCTTGCGGGTTTTCGCCACAGCTGGGTTATGTAGGAGATAGATGGACAATTAGATCTACAGGGGTGGTGAATAGATCTACCCTCAGAAACTTTATCTACAGTAAACTAACAAGATGTAGAATTAGAGGAAGACTACTGCAGATATGAATTCAGCCAACAGATGGAGAATACTTAAACAATCTGTAAAGATTTAACAAATGTGTTAATGCAGACTATCAGATGACAACCTTTAGCTGAATTGATCAATCACAGAGATGGCAAAGTATGGAATGTCACTCATCCAGATATGATACCTGGAGGAGGCTAGCCTCACACAAGAGGTGGAATTCCAGATAGGCGTGACCTATCTTTCCAACCACGCCTTTTTATATACCTACTGGATGGTGGATGAAGGTAAGATGGAAGATGCACTAATTAGATCTGGTGTGCAAGTGTGCTATGAATGATCCTATGCATTCATCTAAGTGGACAATGAATCAAAGAAGCAAACACTGAGAAAGCAAGCATACGAGTAGCTGAGACAAAAATAATCACATAGTACACCAGGAATTTTAGGTGGTTCGACGTTCGCCTACATCCACCCCACACTCAGACCGAGTGTGCCTTACTGTTGATTTATAGCTTCAGTTCGCTAATCCACAGCTTTGGGGATTAGATCCCTACAGACTGCTGATCCACAGCTTCGGAGAAACAATCCCAGACCGCTGAGTCTCACAGCTTGCTATTGCTGAGCTTTACAACTTCGCTGTCTGAGGTTTTACCCTCACTCGCTGACATACAGCTTAACAGAAATTCAGAAATGAAAAAGAAAGAAACGATGGAACAATGTAGCTCTCTAGGAGTGAATTGACTCTGGATTTGATCCAAGAGTCAATTACAAAGACTGACACTCACAAACACTCTTCTCCCTCAAAATTGTGATACTCTACTTTCCTTCATGGCAAGACTCTCCTTCTAGCTTCTCCTCTCAACTCTCAGCTTTCTTCTCTCTCTCTCTGTAGATCTGTACCACTTTTTCTTTTGTTCTTTCTATATATATCGAAAGCGGCCAGGCCGTCGCCACAAATCAAGATGCCTCTTGTTCCGAAGGACGACTTCAGGAAGACCCTCAAAAACCTATGCCGCATCGGGGGAGATTGCCTGGACCTCATCAACTATCCCCTCCCGATAGAGGAAGAAGGCACCCCTGCTAGAAGTTGGCGTCCAGAGATGGACTCGACGTGCCCTTATCGCACATTTGTGAGAAGAGAAGAGCAGAAGCCTGAGAATTACGAGGATACCACATGGCCGTACGTTCTTCTCTGAGCACATGGGCTGAAGGCGAAAGACCCAATGTGTGTCATTCTGGATAAGTGCCTACATGTCTCATTTCATTACGCCGACGGGTGGGCCTTTATTGCCATCTTGCCTTCAAGCAGCACACGGACCTGGCTCATCTTGCAGACCGTTGTATAAAGGTCGGGGATGTTTATTGGTTGGTCCGCGAGGCAGCCCATCGGGACAAGGAGTCGTCCCTGACTTACTGGCCATTGTCACTAAAATTGTACACCGGCCCCCCTGGGATATTGCTTCTTCATTTGTGCCTTTCATAGTTGCGGTCTTTTAGGATGCTAATCGATTTTTTTCCTCCCTCCAGCTCCCTGCTAGCGCACTGCCGGAACCTCCACCGGTTTGTGCAGAAGCCTCTTCACTTTGAAGCGGTAGAATCGGCTCCCACTCCCACTCCTCTGCTGAAGGCTAGGAAATGATCTCGAGTGAAGGCGCCAGTGAAGGGGGCGATGGCTGCTGCCAAGGTGGTCAAGCGGCAGCAGGCAAAACGAAAGAAGACAGAGGCTGCCTCTGCTTCAACCATCATCCCTCCAATTCCTCCAACCCCGTCCTTCAAAGAGTTCGCCGCTGCTCGGGCTGAACCGAGTCAGCTTGCAGGTTAGGTCCTTTAGCTCTTGAAGCTTTCCAAGGCTTATTTGCACCTTAAGAGGGCCTTATACGTGTGTCTTTGTTTCAGCCACCGTGGAGGAGCTTGCCTCCATCTCCATTCCCGACGTGGGCAAAGCCAGGGGCCCTGAGGTGGTGCGACTGGCCGAGGAGCCTGCCTATGAATCAACCCTCACTGTGGAAGTCGAGGAAGGTACTTCTTCTTCATCACCTTGGCTGATTTCCTTCATCTCTTATAAGCCTACCAGCCCCACTTAATCTAAATCATTCTTTGTTCGGCCAGCATTGATGTAACAGCCATCCCGCCGGTGGTGGCTCCTGTGGTTCCCCCGCTTAAACAAACATACATGAGAAGGGGGCCGAGGTTGGGGAGACCACCATTGCCAAGTCCGCGTGAGGACGTGCCGGCCATAGGCTCCAAGATAGGGGTTCCTTCTCCGATAAAAGAAGTGACTGTCCCGACCAAATCTTCATCGGGTGAAAAGGTAGACTACGATTATTCCTCGGACGAAGTGCTTTCCGACGAGGGCATGTCCGGGGAACCGAAGCCTCCCGCAGTAATGTTGAAGGCCCCAACATTACTTGTCTCTCTGAGCTTAGTAAAGAAGGTGCTTGCAAATGTGGATCTGCTCATTCGGGCTCCCCTCGAGGTTGTCCACTGATTTCTATTGTTGTCATTTCTGAACTTTAGGAACAAACCCCGTCGGAGGCCATGGAGACCCACATTCTGGGTGCAAAGGTCACTCGATAGGAGGGGGCCACTGCGACTTTGGACAAACTCGCGTCCCTAGTCGAGGTTTTGTGGCGGGGGGCATCCATGGAGAGTTCAGATGCTCCCATACCGACAGTGATTGTTGAAATCTCGAAAGAAGGAGAGATAACGCCAGAGAGCGGCATAGTTCCGATGGCTGAGCTAAGCATAGGGACCTCCTGGCCCCTTCCCTTTTCCTTTAGAATTCAGCAGTTCACCTTACATGGTGAGTGGCTAACCCTGCCTTGCAGGGCCAGGCAACGACAGTGCCCGAGAAGGTGCCTATCACTCGAGCTCGTAAGGTCATTCCCAAAGGAGGTCATCTTTCAGTCCACTGGCGGTGCAAAGGCTGACATCACTCCTGGGACAGGTGTTGACACGCAAAATATGAATAAAGCCGAGTAAGATCAAAAGAGACCAAAGAGAAGACTGAGACCGAAATGAAGTTTCCAAGACTCTTATGAAGTCAGAGCTGATGAAGAGCCGTTAATACCGTTGCTACATCCAGTTAAAGCCCTGCTGTGGCCAAGCTGCTACCCGACATTGTCGTCATGTTCACGACGTTGTCGATTAAACAAATACCCATTCCCACCCAGTCAACTGACTGATGAGACCGGCCTTCAGAAGACTCTGATGGATGAAAGCAGTCGAAACTTATAAGACAGTCTATAGAAACGGCTTAATGTCATGAACCGATGAGACGATAGGTATAACGAGACAATGAAACAGTCAATGCCACGAGACAGCGAGACAATGAGTGAGTCAACTCAATGAGACAAGGGATTAGTCAAAGCACTATGAGGCCACGTGTGGTTCAACACAAATAAACATAAAGTCCTTAATGGGCCAGATAAGAGGGGCGCCAAGATGCTTGGCTAAATGGGCCCAATGCCCCGGCGCTGAGAGCACACTTAGACCAAAGGGGAGGCGCGCCGAGAAGAATCATCCTGGCGCGCCGATAGCCTTCCCTGCAGACGGAACTATATAGCACCGTCTTCTTCTTCTTATAAAAAAAAAGAGAAGAAAAAAAAAAGAGAGAGACGACGATAGAGAAAAACAGAAGAGAAAAAAAGAGAGAAAGAGATCGACCGGAGAGAAGAAGTTCCTTCCCCTCCCCGAAAGAGAAGATCAAGTAGAGGAAGTTCTTCCGAGTTCAAGGTGGGTATCGGGGGAGGGAGTGGAGTCAATGCTCCGCCCTCCCCCCCCATCTTCTTCTTTCTCTTCCAATGCTCGTTCGCTGATGTAGCATCTAGTTTCCATGGATTACTAGTTCATTAGCCATCGTCCCTGTGTATATCCTCTTACTTACAGTTCCTTCTCTCTGCAACCGTGCCAGTATGAGCCAATGTTATGTGTTTCATTTGCGTTGCTTTGAAATAATGAAATCAGAATGAGCATCCCTTTCCTCTTTTCCTTTTCTTTGTTATTACTGTGACCACAGTGTGATTAGCTTTTCCTGCTACCGATGAAACCCTTGAATTTCTCCCTTTCTCTTTTGCTTCCTGTCGATTATGGAATGTGAGCAATGATGCGTTAGTCAATCGAGTGTCAAGAGAAAGAGAGTTTCTTCCTCTATCTCTCTTCTGAATGAATGTTGCTTATCACGACGATTGGCTGGTGGATGAATCTATTAATTCCGATTCCGCCGTTTCCTAAACGCCTCCCGTATTTGAACCGCTGTTCTCAGAAGAGGGGCAACTGCAGGGTCCCAGTCTTCATCAATAGACTATTGGATCTTGCTCTTCCCCTAGTGGTGTGAATGCTGTCAATAGCATTATGCTGTACTATCTTCTTGTTTCCTTTGAAAGCCTTCAGGACTGTCCCCGGAGTCAGAGACAGATATCTCTTGACGCCCTGAACAGTCGGCAACAGAGAACGCAATCTATCTGCTATCATAGACATTGTCTCCAGAGGCATTCAGATGTTTGATGATTTCGATCCCTCTGATAATTTCACAGGCTGACCATTCCTTGTCATCACCCTGCCAAGATCCCTAAACTAATCCCCCTGTCCCTCGAGCCTAGTCTCAATCAAGACCTCCAAAACACCCAGAACAGAACAGAGCCCCGCAGAACTCACCCGGAGCTCCCGGCGCCAAAACTTCTCGGCGCACCCATTCCTCCTCGGCGCGATGGTTTGCGCGCCGAGAAGGGGTGCGCGCCGTTTACCTTCCTGCCGTTTGTCCTGCGCCGAGAACCCTCCACGTATAAAAGCCGCGCCGAGAGCCTCTATCTACCATCTCATCCTGCGCCGAGAAACCTATGTATACCCTGTTCCAGCCCCCCCCCTCCAGCCTTGCTAGGATTATCCGGGGATGCTCATGAGTCATCATATTAGATTCGGGAGATAAATTAACGGGGAATGACCTTCCCTACATCCCATTGCCCCGAGTCGGGCACCCATATGTAACCTCGTGAAGCTCGAAGGGCTCTGTCTCTACATGTGTCCCATCGGCTTCCAAAGGAGGATAATAAACATCACCGCCAGGCGATTACACTGTTTGGGAGCACGGCGCTCTCTCGTTTAGACCTTCATCCCGACTGTTCGTGGGTGATAGTCTATTTCCCATTTGGCATATCCCAAAATAAGGGGAGATGCTGCCGGAACCGTCGCTCGACGAGAATAAATCCCAATAAGCCAAGGGAGCGTCATCAAGAGAACAGGCTTCACAAACCTGGTCAAACTTTGAATAAGACAATTTTGGTAAACCCTTTACCATTCCGTGCTTGGACAGTTTGTGCATAACTAGAAAGCTAACATGACCTAGGCTCTTATGCCACAACCATCCCTCATTCGGCTGACTGGCAGACAAGCACAGGTTTTCAGACTGTGAAGAATCAAGGTCTACCATGTAGACGTTGTTTACTCTCTGACCTACAAATTTGACGAAGTTAGAATTTTGCTCAAAAAATTTTACATTCATTGGCATCAAACAATACCTTATAGCCTTTGTCACACAACAGGTTGATGCTGAGTAAGTTATGCTCAAGGCCTTCTACAAGCATCACGTTTTCAATGAAATTGCAAGAACTCTTACCCACGGTGCCTGTGCCAATGATCTCTCCTTTATCCTTACCTCCAAACTTCACTTGGCCTCCTTCCTTCTTGACTAGATGGCTTAACTTCTTTCTATCTCCCGTCATATGACATGAGTAATTACTATCCAAGTACCATTTGTTGTGATGGGCTACAAAGTAATCCTGCATAGAAGACATTAAGCAGTAACTTTTGGAACCCAAACAGATTTGGGTCCACAATCATAATTCAAGGTATGCAACAGACTTTTTGGAATCCACACTTGTTTAACCAGCCTCATTTCCTAGCCAAACCAGCATTGGTTGCTAGTATGACCAAATAGGATGCAGATGGGATAGACTGACTTCATAAAATTCATGAAGTGCGAATTAGGTTGAGGTCTAGCTCTTAGGTTTCCAAAGTTGTTGAATTGGGAATGGAAGGTACCCAAGTTTGGTTGGCCATTGAACCTTCTTATGTCATTGAATGGGTTTTTCTTTTCAGAGTGGGAGAAAGTGTTGTGTCAATGAATATCCTTTGTGCGTCGACCTGAAGGACCCTGTTAAGCACTAAAGTGTCGACTTGTTTGCCGACAGAGTCGACCTTGTAGTCTAACCACCTCTTGCTGTGTGGTGTTGCGTCGACCTATTTGAGAGATGCGTCGACTCTTCTATCTAACAGGTCTTGGTTGAGCTTGAAGCCTAGCAAATGTGCATCGACCTTGAGGACTAGTGCATCAACCTGCTTGCATAGCAGGTTTCTTATGATGTGTTTGACAGCTCCCTTTCAGCCTTTTGGTGTTTTGACCTTGGATTTGAGAATTTTGAGTCTTAAGGATTCTGGGCTTAGATAAACTCTAGCTTGTTAACTCTTCAACAATTAGCTTACCATTCCCTTTTTCGGGACAAAATGAAATGGTTCTTAATTCAAAAGCCCTCTTCTCAGTGGGATTAAATCCTAACCCATCATTTCTAAAATTCACCTGGGTACCTAAGATGGCATTTAGGTTGGACTTCCCTCGGGTCATTCTTTCCAGGATAGATTGCCTGTCCTTCAACTCGTTCTCTACCTTCTCAAGACTTTTCTGCAACTCAATGGGTCGTGGTCCAGAACCACCTTAAAAATCTCATTGTCTTGTGGTTTAATTTGTGGGATTGTGTGGTTTGTTTTATCATTCATATCCGTTTATATGTTCAAGTGAGTACAGTGATATTGAGAGAACCAAGCTTACCTTGCTTAGCTTAATTTCTCCAACTTGTTAAACTTGTTAATTCCGCTGTGCGTAAGTGTTTTAATTTTCCATCTAGTGAGGGGGACAATTCAACTCCGCTTCTTGTCCGCTCGCCTACCCTGGGACCAACTGATTTTGTCATAGGGTTGCCTAGGTCCTTCAAGGGCAGTGATTCCATTATGGTGATTGTAGATCGGTTTAAGCGAGACTCCTCCTCTTGGAGCCAGATAGATTCATCCTTCAGGGATGCCATCTGCCCCTCCAACAGAGCTACTTCCTCAGTAAGTTGCGGGTGGGCAGTCCTTACCCGCGTCAGCTCAGCTCGGAGTTCATTCAACTCTGCTTCTAGAGTGCTGATTCAATCCCGAATGGATCGCTCTCGCTCAGTCAGGGCCCCCAGCTGGTCTGGTCGCTCTTGGAGGGCAGAACTGGTTTTTCCCAGCTCAGACTTGCATTCTTCCTTCTGGAACTTTAAAGCCACCAGCTTGTCGGATGAGACACGTGCCAGGAAATCCCAGCGATGCACAAATTTTAGCAATAGTAAAACATGCTGGGCCCATATTTCCATGGGACAGCCCATTGCTTGCAAGCTGGCAGTAAAGCGGTTGGAAATCTCTTTTCGCTGTAAATAGGTCAATCCGGGCTGAGATTCGATCAATTGACGCAGCATATCCAAGTTCTGCCAGACAAAGCTCTCAGAAGAAGCAAAGCCAAGAGAACTAGACGGAACCACTTCAAAAGTCACCTCGTCGTCGATATCTACCCACAATGCAACATCTGACTGGGAAGAAGAAGACGAAAGATCTGCTGGAAGGTCTGATTGAGCTTCTTCTATGACTTCCTGCGAAGCTAAAGATTCTTCCACTGCCTCCTCCCTAAGGGTTGCTGCTTGAATACTCATGAGAGAAGAGTTGGTGATTGTTGGAGCTGCCTCTTCATGAATCTTCGGCATGGCAGTGGCTTCAGGGCTAATTATCGGTGATGGACCAACTGCTAACTCTTGCTCGACCACCTCTTCGGCAGCAGCTACATCTTTTAACAATAAAGTCCCAGCGGCCATGATTTGAGGTGGCAGAGGCTCAGATTCCATGAATGATATTACAGGGACCATAGATTCGGGTGCAATGGTCATCACTGCAGCTGGTACAAATGCCGAGCCTCTGGCTGGGTCTACTTCGGCTCTCAGATCTGAAACCATAATGGAAGTAGAGCTATCTCCTGAAGTGCCCAAGTCCAACGAGGCCAGATCTGTAGGAAATTATATTCTCACTGGCACAGGACGAATGACTTCTGCAGTCCCCACACAAACTATTGCTAATGCAGCACTGGTAGTCAGGGCTTCAGATGAAACAACCTTGAAAGTAGCAGTTGTTGGAGAGCTAGTGATGGCAGTCTCCTATAAACAGACCAACGTATCATCAAGCAATGAAAGAGGAAAAATGGATGAAACAACCAGATGAAATAGACTTACAATCAATGGAAGGTCCACGCCTTCGAAAGAATGTAGAGGGGATGAGAACTTTATAGCCGTGGCAATGAAGGGAGGAGTTATCTCCGTCTCTGTGTCCAGCCCAGCGAACTCTCCTGGTAATTCCTCCTCAGAAGATATCACCAATAATTTCAGAGGCGGGAACGACAGAAGAGCTTTGATCGACACAAGCAGTGCTTCTGATTTGGAAATATCCTTTTCACTGCCGCTAAAAGATATCTCTTCCTCCTCTGCACCGGAGACGGTTGTGGAGCAACTTGAAGATATCTCCACCCTATCCATAGGAGGGGTTGCCACCTCTAAAGCATGCCGAGACGCAGACCGGGTGACTACCCACCACGTCGGGGTAACACTTCTTTTCAAATGGGTCTTATGCCCCTCCCATGGCCGAGGTGCATCCTCCACTACCACGATGGCTCTGGTTTCCTCTCCAACTGCTATCACAATAGAGGTCTTTAAGAAAAATGATGAAATAAAGATTGAAAGACAAAGGAAATGATCGATATCTGGTCAAATAATTCATCGATCCTCGACAGTGGATACTTGTTCTTGATAGTAAGATGGTTCAACTGCTGATAGTCGATGCAGAGTCTCATTGATCCATCCTTCTTCTTTACAAATAGCACGGGCACTCCCCACGGGGAGGTGCTCGGTCTGATAAATCCTTTCTTCAAAAGTTCCATCAATTGCTCCTTTAACTCCTTAAGCTCGATAGGGGACATCCTATAAGGTGCCTTAAAGACTGGACCAGCACCAGGGACAAGGTCAATGGTAAAGGACACTTCTCTTTGTGGGGGTAATCTGGGCAAATCTTCTGGGAACACGTCGAGAAACTCCCGAACCACGTGGATGTCTTCTATCTTGGACTCCTTAGTCTCGTTTATGGTGACAAAAGTAAGGAAAGATACACACCCTTTCCTTATTAGCTTACTGGCTTGAAGAGTCGAAATAAGAGGTGGCTTGTTCCGACTCTTAGGACTAGTATAGATAAGTTCCGAGAACTCCTTAAATGTCACCTTGCCGTTACGACAATCAACAGTTGTCTGGTATTTGGATAGCTAATTGTCTCCTAATATGACATCATAGTCCTTCATGTCTAGGCATATTAAGTCAGTAGGTAGATTTCTCCCTTTTACCAGGACTTCACAATTTAGGTAATGGTGAGTAATATCAGCTTCATTTCCAAGAGAGGTTGAAATAACTAAATCTATCCATTCTGGTTCCATGGGTAATAGATCGGCAAACTTCTTCGAAATAAAAGAATGTGATGCACCAGTATCAAACCAGACATGAGTAGACTTGGAACAGATTTTTAAGGTACCTTCCACTAGTCCGCCTTCATCTTGTTCCGCCTCTTGGAGGGCTTGGAGCAATGCCTGCTT
Source organism: Amorphophallus titanum (assembly GCA_024336825.1). Classification (NCBI taxonomy): domain Eukaryota; kingdom Viridiplantae; phylum Streptophyta; class Magnoliopsida; order Alismatales; family Araceae; genus Amorphophallus; species Amorphophallus titanum. The sequence continues at coordinate 19,497 of JANBPO010002512.1, forward strand.
CTTCACCGGGAGCTTCTCGTCTCCGGCTTGATCATTAATTACAGGTCAGTCGGGAATCCGATGATCACGGCTCCCGCAATGGAGATAAGCTCCTAGTCTCCTCCAACATTCCTAGACCCTATGGCTGGCCTTGTCGCACTGCTTACACACCTCCTTAGAAGGTGTGGTGGTGATGGAGAAAGGCTTACTACTCTTCTTAAGCTTCTTCTCTTGGGAGGAATCTCCTCCATTACTGGCTCACTTCTTGTTGAAGGTTGGCTTGTAAGTGCTAGAGCTAGTAACATGCTCCTTTTTGTCCTTTCCACGAATCCTATCGGATAGCTCCGTGACATCTTCTAATAGTTGAGCTCTACGAACCATCTTCGAGTAGACTTGGATGACCATCGACGCTAGTTGGGTGATATATTGGGGCCGAAGGCCATTAAGGAATCTTCTAGCCTTCATCTTCTTGGTACTCACTAAGTGCTTTGCGTACCTTGATAGCCTAGAGAATTGGGCCTCATACTCGGCCACGGATAATGTCCTCTGCTTTAATGTGGCAAACTCTGTAGCCTTCTTCTCTTGAATACGGTCTGAGAAGTATTTGTTGTTGAAGTGCTCAACAAACTCGGCCCATGTATTAGGGTCTTGTCCCAATGTAGCTTCTACAGACTCCCACTAGAATCGAGCGTCCCTCTCCAATTGGAATGTAGCTAGTAACACCTTCTCTTCGTCCATGCATTGCATAACATGGAATATCCTTTCTACCTCTCTAAGCCAATGCTCGGCATCATCGGGGTCGGATGAGCCAATAAACTTTGGCGGGTTCATATTCTGAAAACTACGATGGAGTTCTCCCGCTCCTCAGTTTGCTCCGCCTTGTGCTACTTGCTATAGTGCTTGTGTAAGGCCTTGTACAGTGCGTTGCATCCCTGCACAGCGTGGATTTTTTCGTAGAGTGGTTTCCGAGTAGGCTATGAGAACGGCCTTAGACTATGAGTCCAGTTAACCAGCCTGGGACTGGAGGTTTCCTGTGTGTCCCTTGGATGAGGGATTAACTTGGCGGCTCGTGAGCTGCCTTAGAAATTATGCCACCGTAGTTTCAGACCTAGGGGATTAAGCCAGATTGATGATGCTGTGCCGTTACGTGTGACGGTCTGACCCGAGTCTCATGACTCAAGGACCGTTGAGTTTAGTAGGTCTAGTGGGCTGTCCGGAGTCTGGCACCTGTTACTCCACGTTACTCACGATAGGTGCGTGCGTGGTTTTCAGTGTTCACATTTTGTAAGTCTACACTAGTAGTAGCTTTTCTGCGCACATGTGTGCAGACCCACTTAGAAGTGGTGAAGAGCGTGACCCGAGAGAGATGATTTTTAGGCTGGTTACTACAGGGCCCCCACATGCAGCCTGAGTCTGGGATTTAGGGAAAAAACTAGCTAGAGGATCTGACCTAGGACGTATGGTCTGTGTGTGCACACGTGGCTGAGGTCGGTGGACCCGCGCTGACGAGCGCGACCTCAACTAGTCCTTGTTTTGTGTTCCTGATTACTATATGGTGTCTCAGTCTCCGCCTGGGGTATCGTAGAGAGACACCTAAGACTATGGACTAAGTCATCAGTGGATACATCCGGCCTTACTTCTGGTGGGCGGTACTCCCGTCACGTGACGTGAGTTATCGTGTCATGGGTTTCTATTTCCCGTCTGTGAGACGGGATTTCGCGTGTAGTTCTGAGGGTTCTCCTAGAGCGAAGGTCTAGGGTTTTCGGTGAGCATCACCGAGGGCTTTCCCCTAAACGGCGTTGAGTTCACGACGGCGAGGTCGTGACCGAGTTCTCGAATCACGTAGTTTCGGTGTGGGCCTTCGTACGTGAGCACAGGCCTCCACGACTGGGGTGTTGTGCCATTTTCCTAGTAGAGTGACTAGGGTGGTCTGTGTTCCGATAGTCCCCCTACTCTGGGATTAGGGCATTGAGTTTCGGTACTGTAGGAGTAGCTGTAGAGCTGAGATTTTACTGGCCACCATGTTTACTATTCCTACTGTTACTGTTGTTCTTGCCGTAGTTGTTGCTTTCCGTACTGTCATTTTCGGTTGGGGTTCCACAGGACCCCTACCGAGCCAGTGATAAGAGGCTCACTCCTAGTTTTCAGGTGTTGTGGATCTTCCTCGAGGTTCGAGGGCGTTTCGTGGAGGTTCTTAGTTGCCAGTTCGCCGGGTCGACTGTTCACTTGGCATTTGGTACGTTTTACAACTTTAGACTGTACTTTTATTGGACTGGACTCTGATGTAGTTAGATTATTTGTTTCTGTTAATTGTTGAATTATCTTACTTTATTTCCTATTTCTATATACACCACACCTATCTTTTTAGCCTTTCCGAGCCCTCCAGCTCATGGGCGACGGGCCAGGATTTAAATGGTATCGGGTATTCCCAGTATCCGGATCTTAGGTCGCTGCAGCCCCTATTTGAGACCTCTCCCATATTGGGGCGCACCTAGGTTGGTCATCTCATCCATCAATCTCTTGCCCCTGCACTCGGTCGAGCAGAGAAAAGAAAATGCCTTTGTGCATACCCAGAGTATGGCCAAAGCAGCAATGGTGTTGCTCTAGAGGAGATCGACTATGTCTCGCCGTGAAGTGTGTGAAAGACCCATACTCAAGAGATCACCCTCAACAATCGGGGAAAGAAATTAGACTCCTAGCACGGAGCTATCACCAGCCTGCGAGCTCTGGATGTTTGGCTTGGCCGACATCTGGGCAGAGTACCTGCGGCTCCTGGTGGCTCAGGAGCAGAGGGCGCAGCAGCTGACGGCCATCCAAGAGGCACAGGAGCAGTGCACTTAGCTTGTGTCAGCGACGACCGAGCAGAGGAGATGTGCCATCACGGCTGTGTCACTTGCCAAGGACCGTGCCATGCAGCTGAGCGAGGCAGATGGCAGAGTTGAGGCCTTACAGAAGGCCTTGGAGGAGTAGCGGCGAGTCGTGGAGCTCACTGAGGTCGAGTGGCGGACTGTCGAGACCAGGGCCGAGGCTAGCATTGAGCTTGCGTCGACCTTGGAGGTGGAGTTGGCGGTCACAGAGTCTCGCCTGGCAGCACTGGAGGCGAGTGATCCTGGGCTCTGATTGTATCACCCCTCTTTCTCCTTTCTTTTTGTTATCCAGACTATGTGTCTTTTGTTACCCAAAGGGCATGTCTTGGGCTCCTTTTTGTAGAGTATCAAAGGCAAACTCTAGATTTTGATGTTGTTGTTTGCTGAGTTGCTTTGCTTCCCATTTTATGGAACAATGTTGAGTGCAGGCACTAGCGACCACTTACTGTTAGTCATGCTTGATTTCCTCACTCTGTACTAGTGTAGGGGGCAGGAGGCCGGGCTTACCCTGTTTCAAGGTATTGATGCAGAGGACTGGGAAATGGGAGAGGTGTGACTAGATTTTGGATACTGGGGGCTAAGTGAGAGATACTGGGGTATAGGAGACAAGACCGATCATTGGGGGTCAGCCCCCTAAGAAGGGGAAAAGCCGTGTTGTGTAAGGTTCTGCATGCCCGTCAAGACGTGGCGGCCTACAAGGTTAAGGCTAAGGATTGATTCTGGCATGCTTCAGTTGTAGGTTGACGCTTGGATATTGACTATCCTGATGTCGTTAACTGGCAATGTAGTTCACATTGGCTTGAAAAATTGGAGCTGGGCTGGCCGAATGGCCCTGGGAGGTGTCATAATCGAAAGTTAGGATTGGGAATTGGAGCTTGTCGGCTGACTTGTGACGGGGTTGTAGCTGAAATGCTGGAGCTGGATGATGGCACTGGGTTTAGGTGACTAGCCTTGGGTCTGGATAACTGGTCCGCAGATGCGCTGTAACCGAACTGCTGGACTGGCGACCAGCACTGGATCTGAGTGGCTGGTCTGAGGAGGCATTGTAGCCATTGTATTAGAGCTAGTGACCGGTGCTAGACCTGAGCGGCTGACCGGAGGTGGTGTTGTAGCCGTGGTGCTGGGGCTGGTAATTGGTACTGAAACTAAGCAGCTAGCCTTCAGAGGCGTTGTAGTCGCAGTACTGGAGCTGGCGACCAGTATTGGAACTGAGCGGCTGGCCTGTGGAGGTGTTGTAGCTGCGCTGCTGGGGCTGGCAACTGGTATTGGAACTAAGCATTGGCCAGCCCTCCAGGGGTGTAGTGGCCACTGTTGTTATGGGCGGGTGCTAAGGTCGTCGTTGACAGAATGTCATGGTCGACGACCTTCGTCTGTGAGGAGCGGAGGAGGAGAGAATTCTCTCTCTTTTTTTCTCTTTACCAACCCTACCACCCTTTCGAGTTTTTGCTAGAGCTGGGCCCCTTTAGCTTTCTTCGGTACGCCCTTATAGGTTTTCGCATCGAGGGGTCACCCGATTTTGCTTGAGACGCCCTTCCGAGTTTTCACCTCAGCTGGGTTGATGGTAATTTTTGCCCCCAATCGGCTCCTCGTGAAGGGGGGAACGACTGGGTCCGCCGGGGCATCTCTATTTTTAACCCCATTTGACCCCATCAACTCAGTGACTATCATGGTGGATAGATCGCTGGATTCTTCTATCACACTGGCTTTTGTGTGCTACGCAGGGGTTAGGGACCTATTGATCTTCCTAACGAGATCACTCTTCTGAAATTGTTTCCCTAGTGCCTTCAGACTATTGGTGATCAATGAGAGCCTAGCATACATCTCAGATATGGTTTCATTGTGCTTCATCTTAAATAATGCATTGTCTGAGGTGAGCATGTTTACCATAGTGGCTCGCACCTGTGACATTCCTTCATAGATCAGCTCAAGTTCATCCCACATATTCTTGGTTGTTTTACACGCAGAGATCCTGGAGTATTCCTCTGGGTGCACAGCACACTACATAATGTTCAGCGCTGTCTAGTTGACAGTAGACAATCAGATCTGCTCCCTGGTCCAAGTACTTTCATCTTCAGGGAGTTCAAATGGTCTGGCGGTGACGACTCTCTACAGCTCGTGACACTATGCTCGCAGGAATACCTCCATCTTGTTCTTCCAATATAGATAGTTAGCACCATCGAAGAATGGGGGTCTACTTATAGAATGCCCTTCAGCTATGAAGCTGTGAGCTGTGCTAGTTCTAGGTATTCCCTGGTCATTTGACCACATCGTGGGAAACTCGCTCTGATACCAATTGATAAACTAGAATGGCAGATATAGAAGGCGGGATGAATATATCTGTCCCCAAAAATGAGCAAATAAAAATCTAAGAGCAATGTGGACAGATGCACCAACAACAATCTAATTCGAAACCACGCACCAGATCAGACAAACCAACAACAATTGAGTGTGCAGAGAATAGTATAGTGAATGAACTCAGCATGTGCGAATAAGGAAATAAACAGGTGGAACTCACACTAAGCAGCTTAGCATGCTTACAGCGACTGACATCGGTACGTGGCAGAGGTTTGATCCAAGGATCTCCTCATGCAAGGGGCAGCATTCCAGATAGGCCTGACCTATCCTTCTAGCTACACCTTTTAATATTGTGGCACCCCTGATAAAATATAGGAATACAAAAATTTTCCCAAATAGATAAATCCTTCAAAATAGCTAAATAGTCAAGGAAAACAAGTCAATGATAAAAGCCCAAACCATAATCATCAAAATATAAAAGCCTTAATTAACTCTTGGGCTTTGCCCATAACCCACACCCCCATACGATAAGAAGGCTATATGTGTAGAACCCACGAATAGCCAAATAGGCCTTACGATTTGGGCTTGAGCATGTGTAAACATAAATATATACATATATAATCTTGAGACCTAAACCCTTCATCATCTGGAACGTGCATCACTTTAGGGCTTACAATGAGGAACAAGGTTTCGACTGTAACTTGGCGAGGGAGGATTAACGAGGAAGTTCTAAAGCAAATAGGAGAGCTATCCTAGGAAATATAATTCTCGATAGGATTCTAACCCCAGATCTCTATAAATTAACCTCCATTGACGGGCTCAGGCTACTGCCTCTAGGTTCCTGCATCAACAATCGACCTCTGCCTCACCATTTCTTCTTCCTGTTGATTCCCTGTGGCTAGTACGACCAAGAAGGAGCACCCATTTCCCCTTCTTCTTCTTCACTATCCAGAGCGACTGCCATAGCTTTTCCTCTGTTCGATTGCAATTGCAGTCAGAAGCTACTGCTTCTCTATTTCCTTCATGTGAAGCTGTTGTTACTTCTTCTTCCTCTTCCTCTGCGTCTCTCGCTGCGAATTGCTATTGTTATTTGCTGTTGCTACTCCTATCTTTCTTCTCCATTCATTACGTTATATCTGATCTAGTTATTCCCTAGTATCTGTGTGATTTCGGTATTTCTCCTCTCCTATCCTTCTCATTTCTCCCATTCTACTTTCTCCCTCGTTTCTCTATTCCCTCGGTTTCTCTCGACGCGGGGCGCGCGACCGTGCCGAGTTGACTGAGGAAGAGATGCAACAGAATGGGATAGAACGTGATGAAATGATGGATGAGGTGGACGTTAGCAGGATTCGTGGATGGATCCTATGCTAGCATGGTTTAATCATTTGTCCCCTGTGATTAGAGGTCGGTTTCGCTGTGTGGGCCAGGTGGCTTGTCACCTCTAGTGTCGTCAGCCATGTGAGCAGTCCACATTGTCTGTTATGTCTTCCAACAGAGTATTTGACTCTACTCATTTTCTTTGATTATCTTGTTATCTAAGTTTGTGGATCTGCTGTATCATTGTATGGCTTTGTTTCACTTGCGCTTTGATGTAAATGGGGCGTGGAACGGGCCGATTTGGCCATTCCACTATTTTGCTTGCTGTGCCAGTGTAACGGTCATCCCAGAGACTGTCACTTTTCGTAACGGTCCCACAATAGACCGTTATCTCTGTTAGTCATTTCGGGCTCTTCGAGGCTTGGTCGGTGTGACGGAGTAGTACAGGACCGTCACACGGTAACGCGCCAATGCAGGAGTGTTACACTTGGGTCGTCTTTCGAGGACTGTGTCTGTCAGCTCCTTGGAGACGGTGTTTTCCTTGTAGACCATGTTGGTCGGTTTGCTCTAATGGACTTCTCCCTGTGTGTTATGGTTAGTTAACACACCTATGCTAGTCCATTATGTTACGTTTGACCGATGGTTAACTGGCCATGACGGTTGGTGTAACGCACCTATCCCTATGCGTTAGGTTGCTGTAATGGGCTTAGGCTGGTCTGTTACATGCTGTTCGTCCGTATCCGCAGTTTTGGGTCTATTGGTTCTGACGCCCCTACCTCAATGCGTCAGGCTGTTGTAACGTGCCTATAGAGGCCCGTTACAGTCCTGCTGGCCGTGATGGCCATTGGCCTATTTTACTCTGCGTCGATTTGTCGTAGATTATGTGCTAGGGCAGTGTTTGTCTGTTGGTAGTTTTCTGGATAGGTCGGTATAGGTGACTGGGTGCGATCACTCGCCTGACTGCGATGGTACCCTAACGACTCAATCTAGAACTGCCAGCGTCCTTGTCTCTGGTCACGTAACGGCTGTTCCTTGACTGTCGGGTTCACCAAGTGGTTGAGCGATGGTTCGCTTTACCCAGAGGGATGTCTGCATCCACCGCTCCTATTTCTGTTGTTTTGGCCTGATCTCATGAATTGCCCGTGACCCGCGGATGTCTGTTGATATCCTATGAGGGCTGTGATCGTGATGAGATGGCCAGGAATGCCGATGCATGTTCTGGTGTTTGTGTGTGTGTCTGTGTGTGTCGTGTTTGGTTCCGGTCAACCTGGTGAGACCAGGGGTTGATAGGCAGCCTTGTTGTGTATCTCGACGGCTTTACTTAGCTCGAGACGTTAGTTCTGGATGCCTCGAGGTATCATTTCCCCTCAGTCTGCATGTCCAGTTGTGCTGAGAACGCTTTTCCCGCTATTTGTGAGTTCCATAGTGTATCGCCTGTGTACGTTGCATAAGTGCACAGTAGAAGCATGTGGGCTAATTACCCACTGGTCAAGGATCTTTTCATAGTGTTCTGGCCGATCGAGAGAATTGCTTTTCTCGATGTAACTTTGTCTTGGCTTATTATGTCTTGATTTTGTCTGTTGTCGTACTGATGCTGGTAATTTTCTGGTCCACACGGAAAGTAAAACTCAACTCAGGAGCTACAGAAGTAATCTGAAACTCCTCCAAAAGGATCCGAACAACCTAACAAAGGCTCGCCAAGACCCGATAGAGATCCGGCAAGAATCCAGGATGTTACAGTCGGGGTCAGCTTGGTGTCGGCATCAAGGAGTTAAGAAGTGAAGAAGGGCTCTATTCACCCTAGACTCCTCAGTGGTAGGGTTGGGTAGCTTGTCTGCCCTAAGAGGGTGGGAGCCTGTGGTAAAGCTCCAGTCACTTGGATGGCTGTTGTCTCCTACCTTCGTGACAAAGACAAAGTGCTCAGACCAGCGCTTAAGGTTAGACACTAGGGAAGTGACGCGGATAATGCTCATGTCCTTCCTGGCTCGAAAATAAAAAGATGACGTGTTGGGAGGACAGCATTGAAGGCTATAGAACTTTCAAAAGAGGAAGTCATCTAGAGCAATCGAGGCTTGGTTACAAATAAAGATGAAACCACACAAGATACACCAGGAGTTGGGTGAAAGCTCCCCTAGGTACCGACCAAAGTGATGGAGGATCGACTCAAAGAAGGGATGTACAAGGAGGCAAAAGCCAGCCCGAAAACACTCTACGGGGATCCTGATACCACCAGGAGGATGACTCCACAAGCCATCATCAATGGTCGAGAAGACAACGTTGAAATTAGAGGGAATATAAAAGGCCTCTCGTAGACCATAAACTACCCTATAAGGGACTAGCAGTGGGGAATGAGTATGGCTGGGATCAGCTCCCGAAGTGCTCGGAACACCGCCATGACCCGCTTCTACCTCCTCGACAGAAGACGTGGGGCTAATATGAAGGGTCCTCCTACAAGACGCCATAACCCCAGAAGATAGAAGAATGGGGAAAACCCTCACTGAAAAAGAAGAAGGTCAAAGAAGGAGCAACTAACACCCGCGGCAGGCACTGGAAGAGCAGGTGGGGCTTCCTGGAAGGCCTCGCATGGGTACATATAACTTTCAAAGGTGGGACAACCATTTCAAAACTACACAGAAGGAGAAAGAAAGCCTGTCACTACCAGGGTACGATCACTGAACTCAAGCGACCATTCGTGCCCACGCTCCTAGACAAAGGCTGCCTACATCATGATTATAGTGACGTCGCCTGCCACCACCAGGGGTGCCTTGTGCACCAAGCATACGGTTGGACCCACCGGCCCAAACGATACTAGGAGGAAAACCTCTGAACTATCCTCCAAAACACCCTCTCGAACTCATCGCTCAGATCCCAAAAAACTACTTGGCATCTGAGAGTGGGGGGCTAGTGAGGAGGGTAAAATCGGCTCGGCCCATGTACGGCCCATTTTCGCCAGACCCAATTTGGCCCAGTGCCTACAATGCGTCTAACGAGCCTCGACAGTCGCAGCCCGTAACGGACAGCCTGTGGGGTTGAATGGAGGCTAAGATCTAGAGGGGGTGTGAATAGATCTACCCTCTTAAAATTTATCTACAGTAAACGAGTAAGATGTGGAATAAGAAAATGAATGTTGCAAGTATAAATTCAACTGACAAAAGAAAAATGTGCACATAAGCCTTGAGAATTCCTAGTGATCATCTACGTGATAGTGGATCAAAAATGCAAACACTGAGCGAGCATGTGTATATGCGAATGAGAAAAACCAATCACAAGATGTTGGCACTCAAAATATGATCGTCGGCGACCAAGCCGCAAAGATGAATGATACGACCCACTGAAGCACAGAAGCCGATGAAGATCAACCTACCGAAGACTTCTCAAGCTGCCAGAGCCTCGAGTCACCGTACTACTATTGTATTCTAAAAAAAGAGGAATATTATAGGCAAAGTGCTCCCAAAAAACCCTTGTACAAAAGGCACACTAAGAAGGTATAGGACACACTAACCCCCAAAAAAACAAAAAGAGGGGAGTTGAGAGAATTCACATTGCAAAGTAACTCTACTCATTCCTTCACTCTATCACAAATAAAAGAGACGAGTCTCCGCTTTGACCTCGCTCTTAAAGATTTTTGTTATTATGTTCACTCCACAACGACTAAAGAGTGGTATGCAAGATCAACTATCGCATCGTACCATCTTCCTTGGTAGGGCATGCCTTCCCCCAAGTCACAGTGAGATGGTTCACCTCTCGTTGTTGTCCAAGGACACAACGGGCCCTCCCAGCCAGCCCCTCCCACACCTCTTGTGTATAGGTGCACCCTAGAAACAAGTGGACCAATGTCTCATCCTCGTATCCACATAGACTGCAAGTCGGCTGGATCCTTGGGATGAAAGGAAGCAACTTGTCTCGGGTAGCTAACCTCCCGTGGGAGATCCTCCAAGTAAGGAGCTTCACCTTCAACGGACTATGTAGCATCCACACTTGAGAGGCGAGACTGTGATGCACCTCTCCATCGGAAATGATGGAATATGGCAACCTCATTAAGAAGGACCCCTCCTTACCCCACCTCCAAGTTCATGCGTCCTTCCTATCGGAATAAGGAACAAAGTCGTGGAGGAAGAGTAAGAAGTCCTTAAGCTGGTCCATCTCGTCACTCTTGAGGCCCCTCCTCAAGATCGGGGCCCATATATCTCCTAACAAATGGGAGTTAAAAGCCTGGGCGACTGACTCCAAAGGGTCAGCTAAAACAGCAAAGAGGTTGGGGAAAGAAGCCTCCAGAGTGAAGTCTCTCCGCCACTTGTCCTTCCAGAAAAGGCACTGATCACACCTTTCCGTAGTTGGATCTGCACACCAGAAGAGATAATATCCCTGTAGGATCAAATGTCACACCAAATCGGGGAAGTCTGGTGCTGAGCAGAAGAATGTAAGTCCCACACATGCCTCCTACCAAAGTATCTCTACCTGATAACCTGCGCCCACAGCCCATTATCTCCTACCCCCAACCTCCATGGCCATTTGCACAAGAGAGTCAAATTAAAATCCCTAACATCCTTGATCTCCAGGCCACCCTCTATCTTGTTGGAAGCCACCCTACCTCATTTGATATCGTGCCAACCCTACATCTCTCCCCGCTCTCATGCCAAAAGAATCTTACTTGAATGGAGTCTATCTTCTTCACCATTGTTTTCAGGATCCAGAAGATGGAGAGGAAATATATAGATAAAACTATCCAGCACTGATCTACGTAACACTAACCTGCCGCCATAGGACAACAGTCTAGCCTTCCATCCGGTGAGGTGCAACTTTTCTACGATCAACCGTGAGATATACAACCTTTCTACGGAGGCCATCTTTTGATATTTCCTAGTTTTCATTTGAGATTTTTTTTATGCATGTTTAGTACATCTCATGAAGATCTGATGACATTTCGTGGCAGCTGAATACTTTTGTCACATAACACTTGTTACTCTTGGCATTTTGTCTTGTCTAACTTGAAGGAGTGCTAGAAGTTGTTTTATTTCTTTGTAGTTGTTTGAAGTAAGCTTTTGGCTTGGACCACGTAGGGTCTCACATGCTTTTGGAGCCTAACTTAATGATGTTTTTATTTTCAAAATTCAAAAATGACCCGAGCAAAGATCATAGAACCATGCACGTCAACGTTCTTTTCTTGAGTGTTACTGTGATAGAAATTCCGGGTAGGCGGCCAGAGGTATGGCCTTCTAAGGGCCTAGGCGGCCAGGTTAATGGCCTTCCAGGTGGGTGAGGGCGGCCAAGTGTTGGGCCTTCTAGCAAGCTGGGTGGCCAACCAAATGGCCTTCTGATATGGTGGGCGGCCAACTAAATGGCCTTCTAAGGGACTGAGGGTGGTCATCGCCCTTGTCTTCCAGGGGCCTAGGGGGCCAATGGTTTGGCCGCCCATCCCATGGGCCTTTGGCCCCTTCAAGTGAGGGTGGCCAAACAGTGAGATATGTTAGGGCTGGACTTGAAAGCACAAAATGACAATAAATCGGGTAAAACAACCGCGTCACTGATATGACGGTCTAACTGGGGATCCGCGGGATGTCCGAAATTAGGCGTCTACAATAGAGTCATCCTGATCCTCTAAATCACTTGGGCACATTAATCGAGAAAAAAGGATTGATCTGAATACCCGAAAACACAGTCTTGGCCCTCATGAGGTATCCAAGACATTCATAAGGTCAAAGGTCGACCAAAAGATCACAACTAGGGCGATCTATGACCAAAATAGATGAAGCAGGTAGGTCACAGTTATCACCAGGCCGTCACCTACAAGCAGAACCAAGTTGCGGTTGAGACCAGACCGCCACTTACAGGGGAAGGAAGATCACGGTTGCCACAAGATCGCTACTTCCAGGTCGCAACCTAGTGTAGACCGCCACCTGCCCATGAACAAGGGACACAAAATTCAAGGAATGGCGTCAATGCTTCACGAAGTGGAGTCGACGCCCACCAGATAGCAGTCGCAAGGGGACCTCTACCATCATGTAGCAGTTCTTAGAAGACTACCATTTAATGGGATCACGAAGGGTACAGGGGTTTCCCTAGTCGTGGACCCACAGAAATCGCTACCTAAAGGTAGCAGCCGGTCATCGACCGCGACCTTAACCACCTTACCTACAGTATTTAAAAATAGAACACGATTCCCACCGGACCACTATAAGGCACCAAGAGTAAAACGCAGTTTATGATGAACCGCAACCTACCTCCGATCTGAAATCCATAATATCTCATAAAACCCGATGATCCCACACCCCAATCATCCTAAAACAATGGGGAAACAATCACAAACCCAGTATAAGCCTTCCATAAGTCGGAAGGAATCTCAAAAACTAGAAAGTGACAAAGAAAAGGGAGATTTCATCCAAATGCCCCAAACTGACCCACATTAACATACGGCCTCATATCGACCCCAAATCATGAGCAAATATTGCCAAACCAAAGGGAATTGCTCCCTAACATGCCGTAGGGCAAGAATCTAGCATTAGAATCAAGAAATACTGCCTAGATTGGCGGATTCATCACACAAACCCCATAACATGATTTTGCCCTTAAAATAGGAAAACTCGCTCATACTCGCATTAATCGATACAAAATTCAAGGGAAACACAGAATGAATGGTAGAGAATCAATCCCCATATCTCCACCGACGATCTGCCGTGCTGAAAATGACATTTTGATGTGAAAACGTCCCTAGAAATCCCAGCAATGCTTCAAATCCACCGATGGGATCGTGCCACGCCACGCCCCAATCCTCGCACCAGCACGCTCCACGTTGCCTCTATGTCATCTCCACGTCGTCTCGCACCTCCTCTGTCGGCCGCCAGAGTAGAGGGGAAGGGAGGAGAGAGAACGGAGGTGGAGAGAGTGAGAGAACGTAAGGGAGAGAGAAAGGGGGTGAGGATTATATAAAAAAATAAAAATAAAATATTAATATTTATGGAAAATACTTCAGGTGTTTAAAACTGCCCCCACCGGCTCTCCCCCCTCTCCCTCGGTCTGCCTTCCCTGGGCCCCCCCCCCACCCCCCTACGGCCCCCCCCCCCCCCGCTGGCCTTCCTCTCTTGGCCCCTTCCTCCACCTTCTTGGCCCTGTCGGCATTGGCTTACCCTCCTCCTCCTGTTTTGGCCCTTCCTTCTGCTGCGGTCGCCCCCTCCTCAGCCGGTGGTGACTCTCCTACAGGCGATGCCCCCTTCAGTGACTCACTCAGTTCCTACGTGCTTGCCTTATGCCACCCTGGTGCTGTTGATCCCCCCTATTACTGGTGTGGATCCTGGCTCTGCGCCTATGCTACCATCTTCCGGCCCTTGCATTGTGGTGACGCCCTCGTCATCTACGGCGGGCACCTCTCCTCCCCGCGTGCCAACCAATGGGCTCAACGCGGCTACTCTAGCGTGGTCCCCTCATGCCTCTGGCGTTGCTGCCCCTCCTGGGCCATCTGGAGCACCGTCGATTGCCACCTCCCTTCTCCATCGGCAGAGTCCCGCCTATCCTTCGACCAAGTAGTACGGCGGGTGGTCAAGCCTTCGGTGTTGGTTTCGGGGGTAGACGAGTGGATAAGAAGGGGGGTTGAATTGTCCCCGACACACTATGGCAAATTTAAACTAAACTAATGGAATTAACATGGCACATTATGTCATCACTTATACACATATGCTTATTCATGTGACTGGGGGCGCCGCGTTCCACATTTCTACACCCACAGGTGTCACCTAGGGTTCCCTCCTTAGTGGAGGAAGAGACACTTTGTGTCTCTGGTTTCAGGTGACTTGGTGTCACTAGGGTTCCCTCCGGTGTGGAGGAAGAGAGACTTCGGTCTCTGGTCTGCTAGTGACGGGGTGTCACTAGTGTTCCCTCTGGGTAAGAGGAAGAGAGGAGTTTGTTCCTCTGGTCAAGCTGCGATGCAGCAGTTGTTGGCAAGCTGTGGTGCCCAGCGGATGCAAGCTGTGAGGTGCAGCAGTGAAGTCACACTCGGTTTGAGTGTGGGGTGGACGTAGGTCTGGAGGACTGAACCACCTAAATTCCTTTGTGCAGTGGTTTGTTAGTGGTGTGCACCTCCATATCTTCTACCCCAGTCACCGGTTGCTTGTGCGCTCTATATTAGGAACATTTCTGTGTGTGTGGTTTAAATTCGTATTTGGAACTACTGTCAAGTGTTTGACCGAGTGCTTGAGAGTTTCTTGTGTGTTTAGAGTCTCCTGTTCATTGAGTATGGTAAGAAGCTTTTCAATCCCGCAATAATTTTTTATAAGGGAATTCATTCAACCCCCCCTTCTGAATCCGGTTCTATCAACCCATCACACACTTCCAAGGGCGAGAGAGCAGCTTCGCCCCCTACAGATGGGATTACAGTCATGACAGACTGGTAATTTTTTGTCATCGGGCTGGGGAAGCATCCCGGTCTTGTAGCAGAAGGCGAGGAGGTCTCACCTTCTGGGGTAGTTGCATCTTTAATAGAAGTGGCATTCTCTTTCTCGACAGCATGTGCCTCTTGATAGGAGTCGGCCGAGGCTTCCCCAATTGGCAAGAGAGGTGCTGAGGTCACCATCAGTAGGACTCCACTGGAGGGAGAGGTCCCTGCTTCTTCAACATCTTCAGCTTCGTTGTTGCTTGCCGTATCAAATTTGGCTTGAAGGGCTGCTTCTTCGGGATAGTCTTGCTCCCAGCACCGGCAAGGGATCACGGTCTCCGCTTCTTGGCTTTTCGGTTGAGCTGGCTCAGCATATTCAGCTTCCACTGAGTATTCATCAAAAGTTGCCCCCGGTGGGCTGTCTTCAGTAGGATAAAAGGTGGAGATGGTGTCCACCTCATATCGCCCACTGTAATAATATTCTTCTAGGGTGAAGCCCAACCCTAGGTGCTGAGAGACGCATCTCAGTTCCTTATCCAGGCTTGTGGGATACCACATCTTCTGGAAAGCTTTTTTGTCTTTATGTGACTGATCAGAGGGGATGTTCTGCTTCCGGAACATCTTGGCCATCCGATCTGTCGTAAAAGCCAGGCCCTGAATGGAAACTGACGGATTTTATATATCTTCAGGTAGATAGCAGTCTGTATCCTCCCGAATAGGGTGTTCTTCAGCTGTGTAGAACAAGCTGCTCAGCCTATCTACCTGTGCCACCTCCCAAGCTTTTAAAGGCTCGACGGTAGGGTTATCGAGGCCAGGAATCGGCTTGGTGAGGCCTTCTGGGACCCCAATGTGGTCATGCTACTGGTCGACCTTAACTTCATTTGCTTCGGAGTATATAGCCGGAGGTGCTATTCTGCACACGTCCCCAGAGACGGTGATGTGAGAGACCGCCTTGGGCTTGACATATCCGCGCGGCGGCAGTGGGTACCAGTTGTCACCGAATGTGTTCCCTGATGCCCCCGCAGGGTTCTTAGCTTCAGAGGTCTTCTGGGACTGCCCCACATATAGGTTGGCATCTGCCAAGTGACACTCGAATACTTCGAATGGGTGGAGGTCAGCAAATATCCTTTCCTCCTTCCCTTCGAGACTATACTTGATGCATTGGTGGAGCGTGGAGGGCACCACCATGTTCTCATGCAGTCACGGGCGGCCGAGCAGTGCTTTATATGAAGTGCGGGAGTCAATGACATGAAACTGCACCTTCGTAGTGAAATCCGCCAGGGTAAGTGTGAACTCTGCCACCCCCATCGACACTTCACATTTTTGATTGAAATTGGCGAAACGCATATCCCCAATTTTCTCGAGACACACGTTGAAGTGGTGCCTCTCATATATTCTGTAGGGCAGAATGTTGACTGTTGCACCTGGGTCAATTAGAATCCTATTCAGTTCTCTTCCATTTAGGTGCCCCTTCATGTACAGCGGCCTATTATGGCTGATAGTGGGGAGCAACATGTCCTCATGGGTGAAGGTCATGCTGGCTTCTGGCAGTGCTTCAGCCAAGTAGGTCTCGAAGTGAGCAGGCGTCTGCAAAGCAGTGATGATCGCCTGTCGGGTCTCTTCTCTCAAAGAGAGGATCTCTCAGATTGTAAATCTAACAGGGAGCTTTTTGAGCAGCTTCATTATTCAGCTCCCCGCTCAGACATTTGAGAGCTTCATTTCTTCTGTCCATCTGGGCTTGGGAGAATCCTCAGCTACGGTTCCTGATGGGCCTGCCTCGTCTGCCTCCGATTCGGCACCTTTCTGATTGGCACTGGACTCTTGTTGCCCCTCATCAGTTGATGTAGGGCAAGCTTCATCTGCATCTGGGGCTTCGGAAGACTGTGGTGGTTGCGGGTGAACACTCCCAGGTGCAGGGCTGACCTCTTGGCATGGCTGCTTTCCCTTGGACATCTTCACGAATTCAAGAAAGGAGGGGACTATCTTGCCCCCACTCTTGCTAAATAGGCCTGACGAAGGAGGGATCTGGACTCCCTTGACCTCCGGGGGAGGTGTCTTGTAGAGCTGCTCTCCCCTAAATATAATGTTGTGGTTGGGCGGCAGCTGGCGGCCCCATTTCTGACCTGAGTGGGTCACATGTGCAGCAGTTGCAGCTTCGGCCTTGCCTTCCTTGGCAGGGGGTGTGAAGCAGATTTCTTCTTCATCCTCTTCATTGGGCAGACTGAAGAGGGCTGACAAGGTGTTGCAGGAGACAATCTACACTTCATCGGCTTTAGTGGCATTTCTTTTCTTCTTCCTTTGTTTCTTCTTCTTTTTTACTTCAGCAGGCGCCTGCCCCCAGCACAGGCTGCCCTCTTTGTCTGATGCTGCATCAGCTTGTTCTTTTTGCTCGAGTGACAACTACTCCAGTTCTTGCCATGGGACGTGGTCCCGAATCAGCAAAGACTTCAATTCGGCTGCACATAATCATCCAGCCTGTCTATAAAGTTCTGTAGCTTCCGAGCTCCGGGGCAAACTTCTTTCACTATAGGCAGCGGAGTTTGCCTCCTCTGATTATGAGTTGGTATCCTGATGACTGCAGGTGGAGTGTTCTACACTGGTGCTGCCACTGGTGGAGTAGGTCATGGTGTGATGCCACGAACAAACGCCCCCACTTTCGGGCGGGGTGCCCTCTTCTTCTTGCCCTTTGCAGGGACATGCTGCCATCCCTGTTGTTCTCTTACGGCCTCCAAGAAGTGGGCTTCATAGCTGCGCCGCGTACTTGCTTCGGAGATCTCCTCGGGTAATGCCTGGTATAGGGAGATCATGTTGACTCCTGCCCTTCTGGGAGGGGCTTCATGCGGTTGAGGAGGGTCCACCTTATACTCTCCCAACTCAATCTCATCTTTCTTCACCATCCCTTCAATAATACTACGCTCCTATTCTGGTCAACGTCAGAGTCTACCACAACGTATATGCTTCCCGGTATTGGTATCCAATCTCCCAAGGTTTGGGCTGCAGGATGATCGAAGTCTTATGCCCGAAATATAATACTTTCTATACTACAGAGGGAGAAACTTCACTGGATCTCTGGAGCCTGTCCCAACAGAGCGGCTTATCGATAGATAGAGAGCCGTATGAAGAGGTTTGTTTCCCAGACTAGCTGAAGGACCAGACAGATAGTGAAGGCAAATACTTCACAGGCTTCGCCTATCGCTATTTGATTAAGGCATACCGCATCCTGCTATATTTGATGCTTGATTCACGGGAAGCGCGGAAGCCTGACGAGAAGAGGCGCGTGTGGATGGGCACGTGGCTTCAACATTTCTTTGGTTGGGAGTAGCAATATGAAGACTTCCCCGCAGTTGCTTTGACAGTAGTGAAGTGGAAGAAAAGGGTCCGTCACCATGTGACTTTCCCATCCACTTCAAGGAAAGGGCAACAAGGGGGCCCGAACCCCACAGGAGTTGACACAGTCATGCATTGTGCTGCGTATCTGACTTATTATCTTTACTCGTTCACCCTCCCTTAGGGTGACGAGACTGTTAGCAGGCCTGAGGCAATTTACCCCACCTGTCTAATGGCCTGGGGGATGAAGCTGTCCCTCTGCCCGGTGGCTCTTTGCCTGATTTACAAGATGCTAGGAGATCTGCACAAATCACGCATCCCCAGAAAATCACAGATAGTTGGTCTGATGCACTTCTTCAATGCCTAGGTCTGCACTTTATTTCCTGAGGTAGCTGCCCGATCACTTCAGTCTGATCATCTTGTGCTGAGGATGATCGAGTTTGCCAGTGCTGAGCTGTCTTCGACTGCAGACCAGCTATTTGCTATTCGGGGGAAATTAACCACAATTCCTGTGGACTCCCTTGGAGTTTTACATTTTTCGAGGCTGGCAGCCAGCTCCAACCCCCTTGTGAACAAGATGCGGCAGTGCCGCTTGTCTGAGACAGAGGAGTTTATTCATCCACTCGCCAGCACCAAGTGCACTAGACCCATTCTGGAGTCAGAGCTGATTGATTGGGCACTGGCCATTCGCCCCAGTGTCCTCGTCTTCAGGAAGAGCAGCTTGCTGTGGCTATAGCCGTACTATCCTTTCCACTTTGACCAAAATTTTGGGTACGACCAGAACATCCCCTTCTCCTCTGCACGGTTTAGTCTTCCGAATAGGCATCGGGCTGGCCAGACGACCACATATGAAGCTCGTATATGGTGGGATTACTTCCACCACCGGGAAGATATGTCCTTCAGGGTGCCATCCCCTACTTGTTCACTGAGAGTGACTCCAGACTTTATTAAGTGGTGGAATGCACAGACGGGCTTCTACCGAAATTCTCGCAAAGACTACTGGCATGTTGCTGAGCACCGCCTTCTGGACTCTCAGTCGGAGCTGATATTGGACATTGATCCGGCTTACTTGAAGACGCTGAAATCTTGGTCCAACACTGAGGTGATGACATATCTAGAGGCACGGAAGGTTGTGAAGTGCCGTTCATCTAAGGCTGAGCCGAAGATGCCAGCAATTCAGAAGGATGACTGTGTCAAAACACTTCGGGGGTTATATCGGGTCAGTGGGGAGCGGACGTCTCTTTAGGCGATTCCCATCCCGACGGAGGAGTCACTTCCGAAAGTGGCAGACTAGTGTCCGAAAGTTGATCATCTTCATCCATATAGGACTGTCATCAGGAGGGAGGATAGGCAGGAAGGCCTGTATTCCAATTTTCTTTCAAGTGTAGCAACTATCCACAAAGAAAATTGAAGAACATCAAAAGGATGGGAGAATACCGGGAAGGTTTGGTTTTTTTTAACCCCTCTGGGGTGTTTAAAAGATGGGAAGAGATTTAGATGTATGCAACATAGAGGAGAACATGGGAGAGGAAGAGGGAACATGCCATAATTGCTAGAAGAGGGAGAAATCAATTAAAAAGATAAACTTGACTAAACTAGCCCCTTTAAGCTAATACTCCCTGGACTTAGGAAGAAGATGGACGTAGGATGCAACCTTCCTTGGATAGACCTAGCTCCAGGATTCAGCAGCACTTCGTGGGGAACTCTAGAAATCTCCTCTTTCCAGTCATGAAGATCTTGAAGATAATTCTCCTAAGAGTCCATAGAAACAAACATAAGGTTCTAAGGATCAGATTCGAGGAAAAAATCAAGAAATCAAACTCTTTAATCAATCCACGGAGTAGTAGAGAAGAGTAGTTCTGCTAAACCTCTTTCACTTGACATAATGCATCCACGATAGACCGCCATAGTTATATAACGCTCCAGAGACAATCCGTTATGTGACCTTATCCAACAGAAGATAAGAACAACAGACGAAGTGTTCGGACTTAGGATTCTGGAGGGTATAACGGATTGGAACAAGGGCGTTATAGTGGACATATAACGGATGGAAGGTGATCCATTATGAAATGAAGACGTTCAATGAGATGGTGGCTAAGACGATGAGGAAGTCGGTGGATGAGATGATAGACTCGACCTTTGGGGGGATATAACAGACCAGGTGAGGTACATTATGTGATATTATGACGGATGAACAAAGGTCCGTTAAATAACAGAGATGCTAGGTGAGACAGAAGGAAAGACGGTGGATGAGACGGTGAATGAGACGGAAGCCTATGATTCTGAGAGAAGTTAACGGACCATGTTGAGGGCGTTATATGATGGGAATAACGGATGGATAGAAGTTCGTTAAAGAAATAGAGACGCAACATGAGACACTGGACGAGATGGTGAAAGGACTATAACGGCTCTTATGAGGGGCGTTATATTACTATAACGTGCTAGTCACGACGCATTATAGACAAAAGGGTGATAAATGAAACAGAAGATTGCCTAGCAATAAAGTAAGGATCAGACCCAACCAAGGAAGGCAATGACCCCAGAAAGAGACCTCTAACATGCCCAAGCAGACCCGATAAGGGTGAACAGCTCAGAGCATCATTAAAATAAGTAAGGAGATGACCCAACTAATTGGTCGTAAAATGGGTGTCAACAGATGCCCCTCCTTAACGTCCTCTTTACAGGGGAACGAGCGGAGGTGTAGCGAATGCAAAATGGAATATGGAGATGAAGCGGAGATGACGCGCAGTGGACCGAAAAGTGGGCGTTAAGGCAAACGACACCTGTCCTAAACCAACAAGCGATAGGAATCTTCTAGAAAACTTCGAACTAATCACCAAGGAATGGTAGACCAAATGACGCATGTCTGGAGGAGCTAGCAACTAAGGAAAGGAAAACACGGCCAGCGGCCGGGGCAACGGAAAGGAAAGAGGCAATTAACTAAGCTCCAGATAGGAACCTTCAGCTAACCATACCGAGCTGGTAGACTGACGAAAACCTTCTGACTCAGAGTGGAATGACTCTCCTTACTCGAGATCACAGACACAATTATTCACGATCATTGAGATACCTTGGACGATGAGGCTCGTGAATGCTCAAAAAATACGTATAATGCATGCTGGGCTAAAGAAAAAGAAATCATTAAAACGAATGCCAAAAAAGCCTTAAACCCATTTTCAAATACTCTTTCCATATCTCCCTCCCAACACCAAATTCATAGCTTCCCCTCCCTCCACCTGCTAGACCTCCCTCCAGCCGCCATTTTGCCACTCCCTCACCTTGATTCACCCCTTCCAAGACCCCCTCACAGCCAGGGTTCGCCCCACACTCATCCACCCCCATTTCGCCCCCCTCCTACTCCATTTGCCATCACAAGGTTGCAGCACCAGTAGCAGTTCACAGGCAGACAATAAGGGTCTTGGAAGCAGCATCATCTTCGGCCCTTCCTCGATCCTTCTGGTGGAAAATCGTATACCTCTAGAAAGGTTGTCCAAAGAGCTTTGCAGGTGACATGGTTTCATCATCATCCAAGCACGGAGCTGCCCGTGAGAGTGATTCTTCCCTGACTGCGTAGGACCACTCAAGCAGAGAACCAGAGCCCCAGAATAAGCTTGACCACAGCCACTGCCTTGCAGCTCTGGGCGTGAAACTTGGCTGAGGCTTTCTCCTTCAAGTCCTCTCCCATCCCCAAGAAGCGCAGCTAATTTTGGACCTCAGCACCAAAAGTTCCAAATTTGTCCTCCTAGGTGCGCCAAGTTAGTCTCCCTGATCCTGAGTCGACCACCCCCAATGTTCTGGCCTTCGCGATCAGCTACGACATCTGCCACCAGCGCCGTTGGTCCCTGCTCTAAGAAGACCGGACCACGAATGCGACAGCACTGGTCTCTCCCTCAACAGATCTCAGGACAGTTCGTGGCACTCCCGTCTTCCAGTAGTATCACCCTATGAGCAGCTAGAGCCAGGGCAGTCTTGCCCTGTTCTAGACCCTGCCTCGACCAGCAACATCATCAAAAAATTCCAAAAAAATTCTGGCATCTTCCTGGATCAAGTCAGAGAATTTCACCACCAGTTGCAGACCATTTGGAGTTTGGTAGTGACCGTGGCGACGTCATCTTTGACCATCTATCTGGTGGTTCCAGAAGTTGCAGCACTGACGGAGCTCGGCACAACGGGTTTCTAACTTAGTTATTCCCCTCCCTGCCTAGCCGGCTTATTGCCCCTCCCTACGGGAGGTAGTGTTTGGTGTAATATAACTTCCCCCACCCTTGGTCCAACCCCCTTACAAGGGGCGTAGTGCTTGTATTAGCAGGTTGGCAGTCCAAGCTACACCGGTGCAGCGTGTGGGAATCGCCCACGCTTCCCCGCTCGACATCGCCTCCGACCGGGATCGACGTCTTCACGCTAATCAGGTGAGCTTCTACCCCCCTCTCTCTTTGCTGGTTATCTTGCTTAATTAGTATTGCCTCTTAGCTCCGTCAGACAGTGAGAGAGTGCCCGTTCTGAATTTACGTATATTTGAGTGGCTATCGCGGGTGAGTTGTGAGAGCGACCATTCGTCCCATGCCCTCGACGTGCTGGCTGCCCGCTGAATTAGGCATCCCAGGACCTTAGGGGTCCATCCCTAGCTAGCCATATGCCTGGAACAGTAAGGTCCCATCTCAGACCCTCTCCACCATCACCGGTTGGCCCACGGGCAATTGTGGGCGTCACGGGAGTAAGCTCGCCCGAGTGAGTCCACTATCAAGTTGCATGCTTGCAGGTTGTAGGTCCAAGGTCATCGGTCGAGTAGCTGCCACCCCCAAGGTGGTGTCACATCAATTGATATCAGAGTAAATTTTAGACTTGTCTCTACTAAGTCTAGTCCTAGGACCATTCCATTTGTCACCCGTGCATCAATCGCTAGCATGGCCGCCTCATACCAACCTTACCCATCGGCCCTCTCCATGAGTCCAGTTTAAATTAACAAAATATTAGTCAAACACAAGCAATAAATATTTCATGCATTAACCAAAGTATAATATATTGCTTATGAATTACGATAAAATTTTCGGGCACTACAGCTGCTCTTTGCCTTTCTCATTGATTTGCGCCAATAGGGCTCCTAGTGAAGCATCCATGGTGACTATGTAGAGTATGAGGGGCTTGCCTTTGACCGGTGCCCACAAGACTGGAGGAGTAAGAAGATACTCTTTGATTTGTTCTAGTACTTCTTGACACTCCTGGTCCCATATGAATGGGGCATCATTCTTCATGAATGTGCTGAAGTGTGTGCATCGACTGGAGAGGTTGGAGATGAACCTCTGAATGTAGGACAGTCTTCCTTGGAAGGACTTGAGCTCAGTGAGATTTCTGGGTGGTGGCAGTTCTCGGATAACCTTGATCTTACTGGGGCCCACCTCGATTCCTCAGTATCTGACTATGAAGCAAAAACAATTGTCGCTGAATACACTGAAGACATATTTCATGGTGTTCATCTTGAGCCCGTATTGTCGAAGTTTGTCAAAAACCTGGCGTAAGTCTTGCAGATGATCCTCCCACCTTTTGGTTTTAACGACGAGGTCATCGATGTAGTATTCGACGATGTTGTGTATCATCTTGTTGAATATCTTAGTCATAACCCTTTGGTAAGTAGCGTCGACATTCTTCAAACCAAAAGGCATATGTTTGTAATTGAAAATTCCCTTGGGGGATCGGAAGGCAGTGAAGTTCTTGTCCTTGAGGGACATTCGGATCTGGTTATAATCAGACGACCCGTCCATGAAGGCTTCATGCCTAGTGGTCATGTTGACCATTATTTCTTTTAGTGGTACTGAGAAATCATCTTTGGGACAAGCTTTACTGAGATCCCGAAAGTCGATACAAATGTGGACTTGGCCATTCTTCCTCTTGATTGGGATGATATTGCAAGCCAGACTAGGTAGATGCATGGCTTAATGAAACCAACTTCAGCCATTTTGTTGACTTCGCCCGCAACTTGTAGTTCTAGCTCATGACGCATACGCCATTGTAGCTATTTGACTGGAGTGGCTGAGGGAGAGATGGCCAACTCGTGCTCCACTATGGAGGGGTCTAGCTCTAGCATCTCTTTATAAGTCCAGACGAAGCAGTCTTTATATTCGAGCAAGAGTAGCTTATAGGTCTGCTTTTCTACTTCATTGATGAGAGCACTTACTGACACAAGCTGATGTGTCTTGCCTTCTCCTAGGTTGATCTTGACTAGCTTGTCAACCATTGCTTGGCCGCCGTCCTCCAGCTCGGGAGGAGCAAGTTGCAAGTCAATGAAGTCCTCATCATCGGTGTCAGCTTCACATACTTCTTAATTTTTGAAGCCACTAGTTGACATCGATGGGACTTGATAGTCATCATGGCTAGACCTCGATGAGGGTGGTTCTGTGTCACCAGTGGCTATCAGTAGGAGTTCTCTGAGATCGTCAACTAACTATATCAGGGTGTCTGTGAAGCCATCGTTGGATGTGATTTGGCTCTCCTGGGGGTTGTCAGCTGGCGCCGATGGAGGTTCTCTGGTATTATCAACTGAAGTAGGCGAAGCCTCTTAGCAAGTATTCTGGGCCATTTCCTCACTTGGAAGATTTGTGGTACTGTATTCTTCAATGGACTGGGGGACATGGGGAGCTTCCTCGGCTTCATCTTCCTTGATAGGGAGCTGTGGGTGTTCACCGATCACTGGGGTTGGCTACCGAAATTGATGGGGAGCGAGATGAGGATCTCTTCTTGCTCTTCCAAAGAAATCATTAAAATAAATGCAAAGAAATGATAAAATAGAAAGTACTCGAGAATATTATTGCTAGACTGGGGCAATTAGGGTCAAGACACTATCTGCAACCATGGCGTGCGAGATAGACCCATCATCTCCAGATTTTTCCAACCTAACGACCTATCCGATGATTAAACACGTGCACCTAGATCATCATCATTTTTGTTATAGGGAATCATCAAATCCTAGAACACGTGAACAACCAGTCGGTTCTCGAGATAATATAGCATAGATACCATATAGCAATGCAATAAGGGATTAGGGCTCGAAATATTTACCTGACTTACCTGGCGGGAAGTGGCAGTGGTAGGTGAGATGGAGTAAAGCTGCAAGAGAAATCATGAATAAGGTTTTGCAATTGATATATCATGAATCCAAAGATCATTAATCTCATAATGCAGCAAAGAAAGGCTCAAACACCATTTATCATTTCATCCCATGAACGGTCTAGGAACCGATCGCCCCATAATGTAAACGGTCACGAATGGGTCGTGCAAGCATTGCTAGTTCTGAACACGATCGTGAAAATACACGGCCTTTAATGAGGCTATTTCATGATCTGCACGGCCACACTCTGGCCATTCAAAGGAAGCGCATTGTTAGAGCTTAAACGGTCTCATATTGGACCATCCAATAGGTACACGGTCCATCGATAGATCGTGTACTTACTGGCAGTTTCAAAAAAAAACAAACTGACCCTCCTCCTTATCCCTCTCCACCGTAACCGATGGAGGAGGAGAGGAGAAGGCCACCCACATTCTCCCCCTCTCAACCCACTCTCCCACTCTATTATTATTCCCACTCTCTCGTTCTCCCCTTTCTCCTTCACTCCCCCACACTCTCCCTTACTCTCCCCTTGTTGATGCACTACAAGTACCAAGCACGGAGGATGGCCGGAGACGCGACGCCACCACCACCCAACTCGCTGGAGGGCACCAGAGTGCCATTGTTAGAGGAGATGACGGCACTGGTTGTGGCTGAGGAGGAAGCACCCCCGCCACTACCCGTGGCTGAGGGAGAAGCCACAGCGAACGCCGCCGGGGAGGAGGACGTCGACGCACCGCCAGAGGCAGCCACGGCAGCGATGGAGAAACCACCATGAACCTCTGAGGTAGGCCCCCTAAAGCTGCCCTATTTCCCATTTTTAATGCGTGCATGTAGCCTAGGTGGGTAGAAGGGGGGCTTATGACCCCTTTAGGGCCGGTTGGGAGGCCCTATGGGCCCTCACCGCTGGCGGGGAG
Source organism: Amorphophallus titanum (assembly GCA_024336825.1). Classification (NCBI taxonomy): domain Eukaryota; kingdom Viridiplantae; phylum Streptophyta; class Magnoliopsida; order Alismatales; family Araceae; genus Amorphophallus; species Amorphophallus titanum. The sequence goes on from JANBPO010002512.1 coordinate 45,663, forward strand.
GGGATGGACGTCGTCGGGCATGACAGTCACAAAACGGTTCACCAGGAACTGCTCACCAAACCACATAGTTCAAATAGAACCTTGCAATGATAGCATGGACCATGGGTGGCCGTTTCAAAGGAGTTGAATCGGCGGGGTATTTGGGGGGTAGCACAGTCGCACAGGTGGCCGTGGAGAAATGGGACAGCCCGATTGGGTCTGTTCAGAATTTGAAGCATTGAGAATAGGACGGTCTCCAATAGACTGCGGGCCACAACATAGTTTAATGAAAGACCGTGTAAGTCCAAGTTGTCAGAGGCTTAAGAGGGAAACCGCACGGTCAGAGGGGGACCGCTGTGTCATTAAACGGCCAGGACAGGGCCGTGACTGGGTTAGGCACAGAAGAACTACACGGTCCGAGCTGGGCCGTCGATTAGGCAGAACAGTCCATGGGTGGTCGTAGACCTCTGAAAGGGATTAATTGGAACGGTTAGAAGTAAACTGTTGAATTGGCAAATGGCCCATATGTGACCGTTC